>CM042430.1:207500-252500 GCA_023631565.1 Gymnocephalus cernua
TTTTGCGTTGCTGCCAATAGACAAAGATTCAGAACTCTTGTCATTTGGAAGCTCACAGAGCCAAAAGTATAAGACGCATCGCACAACTGAGCAAATTGGCTGAAACTAGACAAAAATACCTACGTTGTGATGTATAAATTGTGAATGTGAAGATAAAATTGTGGGTGTGAGAGCAATTGATAGAGAAAGATTTAAGATGATTCTTACAAAGCTTTGCACTGTAGCTGTGACATCACCACTCTAAGAGAGCTACATACACACGCATTGAAAAAGCAAAAACATCCTGAACATATCACTAAACTTTAACAGCTTTTTCACAAAAACTGTAAAAGATATCAAAAGACTGAGCTCACCCTGAATACCTGAAGATTTTGTGAATCGTTTAAAGTTTAAATCACGTATGTACGTGAAAGAATGTAGGAGGAGATACATTTTGAAGCAGAAGAAGATTTGAAGGATTTGAAGCTTCTTCTCATTGACTTCAATGTTAAAATAAAATGCTTAAAAGCTTAATATTTAAAAAAGTATAAATAGTAGAAAAAAAGTTGAAGAAGTCCCATCATCTGTTGAAAGAGCTGAAGATTTTAAAAGTTGAATGGTTTTAATAGCTGAAAGTATGCAGAAGTTACGAAGAGCCAAAAAACGTACGGAAGAAAGCGGTATAAAAATAATAAAAACTAGAAAATGCATTTCCTTCAGAAAATGCGTGGGAATGCTGAATAGCTAAATTGCTAAAGCTAAGCTGGATGAATAGCTTAAATCTGTAAGAACAAGTTGAAGTGATGAGAATAGTTGGAAAAGTAGTACGGACAGACAGAGAGAGAGAGAGAGACTGGTAAGAGAAGCAGAGAGTCGAAAAGAGAGACAGCCAGACAGCGAGACAGCAAGACAGAAAGAGACAGAGACAGACAGAAAAAGAGATGGGTAAGAGAAGCAGACAGACCAACAGAGAGAGAGACGTGTAAGAGAGACAGACAGACAGACAGAAAGAGGGAGAGATGGCTAAGAAAGACAAACAGACAGACAGAGACACAGAGAGAGACTGGTAAAAAAAAGCAGAGAGACAGATAGATACAGAGAGACAGAGAGAGAGACGGATAAGAGAAGCAGACAGACAAACAGAAAGAGAGACACACAGACAGACAGACAGACAGAGAGACAGACAGAAAGAGGGAGAGATGGGTAAGAAAGGCAAACAGACAGACAGACAGAGAGAGAGAGAGACTGGTAAAAGAAGCAGGGAGACAGATAGATACAGAGAGACAGAGAGAGAGACGGATAAGAGAAGCAGACAGACAGACAGAAAGAGAGACACACAGACAGACAGAGACACACAGACAGCAAGATAGGAGACAGACAGACAGACAATAAGAGAGATGAGTAAGTGAAGCAGACAGACAGACAGACAGACAGACGTATAAGAGAGATAGACAGACAGAAAGAGAAAGACAGAAAGAGAGACAGACTGACAGCAAGAGAGACGGGTAAGAGAAGCAGAGACAGACAGAAAGAGTTACATTTTAATGTGCAGCAGTGGGATTTGAACCCGGCTCTCCCACACAAAAGCTGCTTTCATGTCCTCTGCACTATCAGACAATCATGCATAGTGTACACACCTGTAGTATTTAACTTTAGTGTCTGTGAATGTGTTGTTATGGTTACTACCAATGACTGTTTGTAAACATGCTTTGATCTCTGTAACGAGCTCCAGCTGCGGTTAAGTGTCCTGTCAGACAAGGCACTCATCTACAGACATTGCATATCGACCTCCGAAACAAACGCTCATACTGCCAAAATGAAAAGCGGTATCAGTCAAATGATGAAATCATGATGACCACGAGGCCTTCCTGAACAAAATCATGTAAAATTTATATGGATAAAGTGAAAAATGTGGGCACATCGGCGATTTCAAAAAGTGCTTTGCTGTCCATTTTGCTTTGAAAAGTGGAGTAACTTTTGCATTGCTGCCAATGGACAAAGATTTCGGACCCCTGGCATTTGGAAGCTCACAGAGCCAAAAGTATAAGTTGTATCGCACAACTGAGCACATTGGCTGAAACTAGACAAAAATACCTACGTTTTGATGTATAAACTGTGCATGTGAAGTTAAAATTGTGGGTGTGAGAGCAATTCATAGAGAAAGATTTAAGATGATTGTTACAGAGCTACGCACTCTAGCTGGGACATCAACACTCTAACCGAGCTACATACACACGCATTGAAAAAGCAAAAACATCCTGAAAAAATCACTAAACTTTAACAGCTGTTTCACAAAAACTGTAAAAGATATCAATCTGAAAAGCACAAGCCCAATAGCTGAATTGTTTGTGAACATTTTAAAGTTTGTTTGGTGTCTGTAGGTGAAAGTATGAAGGAGCTGAAACTTTTGGGAGCGGAAGAAGATTTGAAGGATTTGAAGCTTGCTCTCATTGACTTTAATGTTAAAATAAAATGCTTAAAAGCTGAATATTTAAAAAAGTATAAATAGTAGAAAAAACGTTGAAGAAGTCCCATCGTCTGCTGAAAGAGCTGAACATTTTAAAAGTTGAATGGTTTAAATAGCTGAAAGTATGCAGAAGTTGCGCAGAGCCAAAAAACGTACGGAAGAAAGCGGTAGAAAAATAAAAACTAGAAAATGCATTTCCTGAAAAACACCACTAATGTATAAAATGTGTGCAATATTAAAAGGCTTTTTGAAAAGCTAATGCTGAACTGAATTGAATGGCTTTCAAAATCATGAATAATTATGGAAGACTTAAAAATGCTTTGAGAGAAATGCAGAAATATGAAACATTGTTTGAAAAATCTCAAATGGATAGCAGTGCACTGCTGGAAAAACTGAAAAAAGGTAAGAGCTCAAATACAGAGAGAGGAAGAGAGGGGGACAGGGAAAGGATAGAGATAGCGAGAGAGAGAGGGGGAGGGAGAGAGAGACAGAGAGAGAGGGACAGGGAAAGAGAGAGAGAAAGGGAGAGAGCGACAAAAAGAGAGAGAGAAAGAAAGAGAAAAGAGACAGGGAGAGAGAGAGAGAGAGAGAGAGAGGAAGAGAAAGACGGCGACTTCCAATTGCTTGAAGTTCAAATACATTGACTAAAAAGGCTGAAAGTATGAATTCTTTGTATTACTACCAGACAGGTCTGTTGCATAACATTGTGCATGTGTGTGTGTATGTGTGTGTGAGATAGAGAAAACATAAAGAAAAGAAAATAGAGAACATTATCATCAGAGATGAATTGAATAATGTGCAGCAGTGGGAGTTGAACCCGGTTCTCATGTAGTATTTAACTGTAGTGTCTGTGAATGTGTTGTTATGGTTAAGAGCTAATGACTGTTTCTAAACATGCTTTGATCTCCGTGACGTGTGTGTGTATCTGTCTGATTATGTATGTGTGTGTGTGTGTGTGTCAGTGTGTTTGTGTATTTGTGTATTTGTGTGAATGTGTGTGAGTGTGTGTATGTGTGTATGTGTCTGTATTTGTGTTTGATTGTAGGTCTGCGTGTCTGTGTGTGTGAGTGAGACTGACTTTGTGTATGTGTGAGTGTATGTGTGTGTGTGTGTGTGAGTGTGTGTGTGTGTGTGTAGGTTTGGATGTGTTTGGATGTGTGTGTGTGTGTGTGTGTTTGGATGTTGGTTTGTGTGTGTGTGTGTGTCTGTGTGTGTGTGTGTGTGTGTGTGTGTGTGTGTGTGTGTGTGTGTGTGTGTGTGTGTGTGTGTGTGTGTGTGTGTGTGTGTGAGAGACTGATTGACTGTCTGTATGTGTGAGTGTGTGTATGTGTGTGGGTGTGTGTTGTGTGTGTGTGTGTGTGTGTGTGTGTCGGTGTGTGTGTGTGTGTATGAGACTGACTGACTGTCTGTATGTGTGTGTGAGTGTGTGTGTGTGTGTGTGTGTGTGTGTCTCGCGGGTGTGTGTGTGTCTCGCGGGTGTGTGTGTCTGTGTCGTGTGTGTGTGTTTGTGTGTGTGCTGAATAGCTAAATTGCTAAAGCTAAACTGGATGAACAGCTTAAATCCGTAAGAAGTTGAAGTAGTGAGAATAGGTGGAAAAGTATGAATGGTTGTAATTAACATGAATTTCGTTAAAAAGTTGAACAACACCACTAACGTAAAAAGTATGTGGAATATTTAAAAAAAATGTAAAAGCTGATTCTAAACTGAATTGAATGAGAGTGATTGTAATTTCATTGTATGTGAAAAAGTGCTGAGTCATGCTATAAGGAGGAGCAGCAGGTGTTCCGTCAGCTGTAATCAAGCCTTCCTTTGATGTTTGATTACAAACACCTGCTAATTATAAACATTGAAGACAGTGAGATCCAGACAGACAGACGTATAATAGAAATAGACAGAAAGAGAAAGACAGACTGACAGCAAGAGAGACGGGTAAAGGAAGCAGAGACGGACAGAAAGAGTTACATTTTAATGTGCAGCAGTGGGATTTGAACCCGGCTCTCCCACACAAAAGCTGCTTTCATGTCCTCTGCACTATCAGACAATTATGCATAGTGTACACACCTGTAGTATTTAACTTTAGTGTCTGTGAACGTGTTGTTATGGTTACTACCAATGACTGTTTGTAAACATGCTTTGATCTCTGTAACAAGCTCCAGCTGCGGTTAAGTGTCCTGTCAGACAAGGCACTCAACTACAGACATTGCATACCGACCTCCGAAACAAACGCTCATACTGCCAAAATGAAAGGCGGTATCAGTCAAATGACGAAATCATGACGACCACGAGGCCTTCCTGAACAAAATCATGTAAAATTTATATGGATAAAGTGAAAAATGTGGCCACACCGGCGATTTCAAAAAGTGCTTTGCTGTCCATTTTGCTTTGAAAAGTCGAGTAACTTTTGCATTGCTGCCAATGGACAACGATTTCGGACCCCTGGCATTTGGAAGCTCACAGAGCCAAAAGTATAAGTCGTATCGCACAACTGAGCACATTGGCTGAAACTAGACAAAAATACCTACGTTTTGATGTATAAATTGTGCATGTGAAGTTAAAATTGTGGGTGTGAGAGCAATTCATAGAGAAAGATTTAAGATAATGGTTACAAAGCTTCGCACTCTAAGCTGTGAAGACTCCACACTAAGAAGCTACATACACACACATTGAAAAAGCAAAAACATCCTGAAAATATCACTAAACTTTAACAGCTTTTTCACAAAAACTGTAAAAGATATCAAAAGACTGAGCACACCCTGAATACCTGAAGATTTTGTGAATCGTTTAAAGTTTAAATCACGTCTGTACATGAAAGAATGTAGCAGGAGATACATTTTGAAGCAGAAGAAGATTTGAAGGATTTGAAGCTTATTCTCATTGACTTCAATATTAAAATAAAATGCTTAAAAGCTTAATATTTAAAAAAGTATAAATAGTAGAAAAAAAGTTGAAGGAGTCCCATCATCTGCTGAAAGAGCTGAATATTTTAAAAGTTGAATGGTTTAAATAGCTGAAAGTATGCAGAAGTTGCGCAGAGCCAAAAAACGTACGGAAGAAAGCGGTAGAAAAATAAAAACTAGAAAATGCATTTCCTGCAGAAAATGCGTGGGAATGCTGAATAGCTAAATTGCTAAAGCTAAAGTGGATGAATAGCTTAAATCCGTAAGAAGAAGCTGAAGTAGTGAGAATAGGTGGAAAAGTTTGAATGGACACGAATTTCATTAAAAACAGTTGAAAAACACCACTAATGTATAAAATGTGTGCAATATTAAAATGATTTTTGAAAAGCTCATGCTGAACTGAATTGAATGGCTTTCAAAATCATGAATAATTATGGAAGACTTAAAAATTCTTTGAGAGAAATGCAGAAATATGAAACATTGTTTGAAAAATCTGAAATGGATAGCAGTGCACTGCTGGAAAAACTGAAAAAAGGTAAGAGCTCAAATACAGAGAGAGGAAGAGAGGGGGACAGGGAAAGGAGAGAGATAGCGAGAGAGAGGGGGAGGGAGAGAGAGACAGAGAGAGAGGGAGAGGGAAAGAGAGGGAGAAAGGGAGAGAGGGACAAAAAGAGAGAGAGAAAGAAAGAGAAAAGAGACAGGGAGAGAGAGAGATATAGAGAGAGAGAGGAAGAGAAAGACAGCGACTTCCAATTGCTTGAAGTTCAAATACATTGACTAAAAAGGCTGAAAGTATGAATTCTTTGTATTACTACCAGACAGGTCTGTTGCATACAATTGTGCATGTGTGTGTGTATGTGAGAGAGAAAACATGAAGAAAAGAAAATAGAGAACATTATCATCAGAGATAAATTGATTAATGTGCAGCAGTGGGAGTTGAACCCGGGTCTCCTGTAGTATTTAACTTTAGTGTCTGTGAATGTGTTGTTATGGTTACGAGCTAATGACTGTTTGTAAACATGCTTTGATCTCCGTGACGTGTGTGTGTGTGTATCTGTCTGCATATGTATGTGTGTGTGTGTGTGTCAGTGTGTTTGTGTATTTGTGTATTTGTGTGAATGTGTGTGTGTGTGTGTATGTGTCTGTATTTGTGTTTGATTGTAGGTCTGCGTGTCTGTGTGTGTGAGTGAGACTGACTTTGTGTATGTGTGAGTGAGTGTGTGTGTGTGTGTGTGTGTGTGTGTGTGTGTGTGTTTGTGTGTGTAGGTTTGGATGTGTGTATGTGTCTGTATTTGTGTTTGATTGTAGGTCTGCGTGTCTGTGTGTGTGAGTGAGACTGACTTTGTGTATGTGTGAGTGTGTATGTGTGTGTGTGTGTGTGTGAGTGTGTGTGTGTGTGTAGGTTTGGATGTGTTTGGATGTGTGTGTGTGTTTGGATGTTTGTTTGTGTGTGTGTCTGTGTGTGTGTGTGTGTGTGTGTGTGTGTGTGTGTGTGTGTGTGTGTGTGTGTGCATCTGTATGAGCGTCCGAGTGTGTGTTTGTAAACATGTGTGTGTGTGTGTGTGTGTGTGTGTATTTGTGTTTGATTGTAGGTCTGCATGTGTGTCTGTGTGTGTGTGAGTGAGACTGACTGTGTGTATGTGTGAGTGTGTGTGTGTGTGAGTGTGTGTCTGCATTTGATTGTAGGTCTGCATGTGTGTCTGTGTGTGAGTAAGACTGACTGTGTGTATGTGTGAGTGTGTGTGTGTGTGTATGTGAGTGTGTGTCTGCATGTGAGTGTGTGTGTAGGTTTGGATGTGTTTGGAAGTGTGTGTGTATGTGTGTGTACGGGCATATGAGTGTGCGAGTGTGTGTGTGTGTGTATGTGTCTGTATTTGTGTTTGATTGTAGGTCTGCGTGTCTGTGTGTGTGTGAGTGAGACTGACTTTGTGTATGTGTGAGTGTGTGTGTATGTGAGTGTCTGTCTGCATGTGAGTGAGTGAGTGTGTGTGTGTGTAGGTTTGGATGTGTTTGGATGCGTGTGTGTGTGTCTGTGTGCGTATGAGCGTGCGCGCGCGTGTGTGTGTGTGTAAACCTATGTGTGTTTGTGTGTATGTATTTGTGTTTGATTGTAATTCTGCATGTGTGTCTGTGTGTGTGTCTGTGTGTGTGTGTGAGTGAGACTGACTGTGTGTATGTGTGTGTGTGTGTGTGTATGTGAGTGTGTGTCTGCATGTGAATGAGTGTGTGTGTGGGTAGGTTTGGATGTGTTTGGATGTGTGTGTGTGTGTCTGTGTGTGCGGGTGTATGAGCGTGCGAGTGTGTGTGTGTGTGTGTGTGTGTGTGTGTGTGTGCGTGTGTGTGTGTGCACACGCATGAGCGTTCGAGTGTGTGTGATGTTCTGTTATGTTCATATTAGAGTGTCTCTAGTTCAATTTGACTGTCTTCCAAAAATGCTGAGTCACGGTTAATAATGTCATGGTTACGATGTTTGTAAATACATTGAGGACCTCTTTCATCTCTGTGATGAGATTCCTTTGATCTGTAATCAGCTAACAATCGCAGAACCTGCGGTTAACCTGTGGCAGACTTGCATTAAAACAGTGAAAGCAACCTCCTAAACAAACGCTCATACTGCCAAAATGAAAAGCGGTATCAGTGAAATGATGAAACCATGACGATCACAAGGCATTCCTGAACAAAATGATGTACAATTTATATGGATCACAATCATGCATAGTGTACACACCTGTAGTATTTAACTTTAGTGTCTGTGAACGTGTTGTTATGGTTACTACCAATGACTGTTTGTAAACATGCTTTGATCTCTGTAACGAGCTCCAGCTGCGGTTAAGTGTCCTGTCAGACAAGGCACTCAACTACAGACATTGCATACCGACCTCCGAAACAAACGCTCATACTGCCAAAATGAAAAGCGGTATCAGTCAAATGACGAAATCATGACGACCACGAGGCCTTCCTGAACAAAATCATGTAAAATTTATATGGATAAAGTGAAAAATGTGGCCACACCGGCGATTTCAAAAAGTGCTTTGCTGTCCATTTTGCTTTGAATAGTGGAGTAACTTTTGCATTGCTGCCAATTGACAAAGATTTCGGACCCCTGGCATTTGGAAGCTCAGAGAGCCAAAAGTATAAGTCGTATCGCACAACTGAGCAAATCGGCTGAAACTAGACAAAAATACCTACGTTTTAATGTATAAATTCTGCATGTGAAGTTAAAATTGTGGGTGTGAGAGCAATTCATAGAGAAAGATTTAAGATAATGGTTACAAAGCTTCGCACTCTAAGCTGTGAAGACTCCACACTAAGAAGCTACATACACACACATTGAAAAAGCAAAAACATCCTGAAAATATCACTAAACTTTAACAGCTTTTTCACAAAAACTGTAAAAGATATCAAAAGACTGAGCACACCCTGAATACCTGAAGATTTTGTGAATCGTTTAAAGTTTAAATCACGTCTGTACGTGAAAGAATGTAGCAGGAGATACATTTTGAAGCAGAAGAAGATTTGAAGGATTTGAAGCTTATTCTCATTGACTTCAATATTAAAATAAAATGCTTAAAAGCTTAATATTTAAAAAAGTATAAATAGTAGAAAAAAAGTTGAAGAAGTCCCATCATCTGCTGAAAGAGCTGAATATTTTAAAAGTTGAATGGTTTAAATAGCTGAAAGTATGCAGAAGTTGCGCAGAGCCAAAAAACGTACGGAAGAAAGCGGTAGAAAAATAAAAACTAGAAAATGCATTTCCTGCAGAAAATGCGTGGGAATGCTGAGTAGCTAAATTGCTAAAGCTAAAGTGGATGAATAGCTTAAATCCGTAAGAAGAAGCTGAAGTAGTGAGAATAGGTGGAAAAGTTTGAATGGACACGAATTTCATTAAAAACAGTTGAAAAACACCACTAATGTATAAAATGTGTGCAATATTAAAATGATTTTTGAAAAGCTCATGCTGAACTGAATTGAATGGCTTTCAAAATCATGAATAATTATGGAAGACTTAAAAATTCTTTGAGAGAAATGCAGAAATATGAAACATTGTTTGAAAAATCTCAAATGGATAGCAGTGCACTGCTGGAAAAACTGAAAAAAGGTAAGAGCTCAAATACAGAGAGAGGAAGAGAGGGGGACAGGGAAAGGAGAGAGATAGCGAGAGAGAGGGGGAGGGAGAGAGAGACAGAGAGAGAGGGAGAGGGAAAGAGAGGGAGAAAGGGAGAGAGGGACAAAAAGAGAGAGAGAAAGAAAGAGAAAAGAGACAGGGAGAGAGAGAGATATAGAGAGAGAGAGGAAGAGAAAGACAGCGACTTCCAATTGCTTGAAGTTCAAATACATTGACTAAAAAGGCTGAAAGTATGAATTCTTTGTATTACTACCAGACAGGTCTGTTGCATACAATTGTGCATGTGTGTGTGAGTATGTGTGTGTGAGAGAGAAAACATGAAGAAAAGAAAATAGAGAACATTATCATCAGAGATAAATTGATTAATGTGCAGCAGTGGGAGTTGAACCCGGGTCTCCTGTAGTATTTAACTTTAGTGTCTGTGAATGTGTTGTTATGGTTACGAGCTAATGACTGTTTGTAAACATGCTTTGATCTCCGTGACGTGTGTGTGTGTGTATCTGTCTGCATATGTATGTGTGTGTGTGTGTGTCAGTGTGTTTGTGTATTTGTGTATTTGTGTGAATGTGTGTGTGTGTGTGTGTGTGTGTATGTGTCTGTATTTGTGTTTGATTGTAGGTCTGCGTGTCTGTGTGTGTGAGTGAGACTGACTTTGTGTATGTGTGAGTGAGTGTGTGTGTGTGTGTGTGTGTGTGTGTGTGTGTGTGTGTGTGTGTGTGTGTGTGTGTGTAGGTTTGGATGTGTGTATGTGTCTGTATTTGTGTTTGATTGTAGGTCTGCGTGTCTGTGTGTGTGAGTGAGACTGACTTTGTGTATGTGTGAGTGTGTATGTGTGTGTGTGAGTGTGTGTGTGTAGGTTTGGATGTGTTTGGATGTGTGTGTGTGTGTGTGTGTTTGGATGTTTGTTTGTGTGTGTGTCTGTGTGTGTGTGTGTGTGTGTGTGTGTGCATCTGTATGAGCGTCCGAGTGTGTGTTTGTAAACATGTGTGTGTGTGTGTGTGTGTGTGTGTATTTGTGTTTGATTGTAGGTCTGCATGTGTGTCTGTGTGTGTGTGAGTGAGACTGACTGTGTGTGTGTGTGAGTGTGTGTCTGCATTTGATTGTAGGTCTGCATGTGTGTCTGTGTGTGAGTAAGACTGACTGTGTGTATGTGTGAGTGTGTGTGTGTGTATGTGAGTGTGTGTCTGCATGTGAGTGTGTGTGTAGGTTTGGATGTGTTTGGATGTGTGTGTGTATGTGTGTGTACGGGCATATGAGCGTGCGAGTGTGTGTGTGTGTGTATGTGTCTGTATTTGTGTTTGATTGTAGGTCTGCGTGTCTGTGTGTGTGTGAGTGAGACTGACTTTGTGTATGTGTGAGTGTGTGTGTATGTGAGTGTCTGTCTGCATGTGAGTGAGTGAGTGTGTGTGTGTGTAGGTTTGGATGTGTTTGGATGCGTGTGTGTGTGTGTCTGTGTGCGTATGAGCGTGCGCGCGTGTGTGTGTGTGTGTGTGTAAACCTATGTGTGTTTGTGTGTATGTATTTGTGTTTGATTGTAATTCTGCATGTGTGTCTGTGTGTGTGTGTGAGTGAGACTGACTGTGTGTATGTGTGTGTGTGTGTGTGTATGTGAGTGTGTGTCTGCATGTGAATGAGTGTGTGTGTGGGTAGGTTTGGATGTGTGTGTGTGTGTCTGTGTGTGCGGGTGTATGAGCGTGCGAGTGTGTGTGTGTGTGTGTGTGTGTGTGTGTGCGTGTGTGTGTGTGTGCACACGCATGAGCGTTCGAGTGTGTGTGATGTTCTGTTATGTTCATATTAGAGTGTCTCTAGTTCAATTTGACTGTCTTCCAAAAATGCTGAGTCACGGTTAATAATGTCATGGTTACGATGTTTGTAAATACATTGAGGACCTCTTTCATCTCTGTGATGAGATTCCTTTGATCTGTAATCAGCTAACAATCGCAGAACCTGCGGTTAACCTGTGGCAGACTTGCATTAAAACAGTGAAAGCAACCTCCTAAACAAACGCTCATACTGCCAAAATGAAAAGCGGTATCAGTGAAATGATGAAACCATGACGATCACAAGGCATTCCTGAACAAAATGATGTACAATTTATATGGATCACAATCATGCATAGTGTACACACCTGTAGTATTTAACTTTAGTGTCTGTGAACGTGTTGTTATGGTTACTACCAATGACTGTTTGTAAACATGCTTTGATCTCTGTAACGAGCTCCAGCTGCGGTTAAGTGTCCTGTCAGACAAGGCACTCAACTACAGACATTGCATACCGACCTCCGAAACAAACGCTCATACTGCCAAAATGAAAAGCGGTATCAGTCAAATGACGAAATCATGACGACCACGAGGCCTTCCTGAACAAAATCATGTAAAATTTATATGGATAAAGTGAAAAATGTGGCCACACCGGCGATTTCAAAAAGTGCTTTGCTGTCCATTTTGCTTTGAATAGTGGAGTAACTTTTGCATTGCTGCCAATTGACAAAGATTTCGGACCCCTGGCATTTGGAAGCTCAGAGAGCCAAAAGTATAAGTCGTATCGCACAACTGAGCAAATCGGCTGAAACTAGACAAAAATACCTACGTTTTGATGTATAAATTCTGCATGTGAAGTTAAAATTGTGGGTGTGAGAGCAATTCATAGAGAAAGATTTAGGATAATGGTTACAAAGCTTTGCACTCTAAGCTGTGAAGACTCCACACTAAGAAGCTACATACACACACATTGAAAAAGCAAAAACATCCTGAAAATATCACTGAACTTTAACAGCTTTTTCACAAAAACTGTAAAAGATATCAAAAGACTGAGCACACCCTGAATACCTGAAGATTTTGTGAATCGTTTAAAGTTTAAATCACGTCTGTACGTGAAAGAATGTAGGAGGAGATACATTTTGAAGCAGAAGATTTGAAGGATTTGAAGCTTGCTCTCATTGACTTTAATGTTAAAATAAAATGATTAAAAGCTGAATATTTAAAAAAGTATAAATAGTAGAAAAAAAGTTGAAGAAGTCCCATCGTCTGCTGAAAGAGCTGAACATTTTAAAAGTTGAATGGTTTTAATAGCTGAAAGTATGCAGAAGTTACGAAGAGCCAAAAAACGTACGGAAGAAAGCGGGAAAATAAAACTAGACTAGAAAATGCATTTCCTGCAGAAAATGCGTGGGAATGCTGAATAGCTAAATTGCTAAAGCTAAAGTGGATGAATAGCTTAAATCCGTAAGAAGAAGCTGAAGTAGTGAGAATAGGTGGAAAAGTTTGAATGGACATGGAATTTCATTAAAAACAGTTGAAAAACACCACTAATGTATAAAATGTGTGCAATATTAAAAGGATTTTTGAAAAGCTCATGCTGAACTGAATTGAATGGCTTTCAAAATCATGAATAATTATGGAAGACTTAAAAATTCTTTGAGAGACATTGATGAAAATGCAGAAATATGAAACATTGTTTGAAAAATCTGAAATGGATAGCAGTGCACTGCTGAAAATGCATGTGAGTGAGTGTGTGTGTGTGTGTGTGTGTGTGTGTGTGTGTGTGTGTGTGTGTGTGTGTGTGTGTGTGTGTGTGTGTGTGTGTGTGTGTGTAGGTTTGGACGTGTTTGGATGTATGTGTATGTGTGTGTGTGTGTGTGTGTGTGTGTGTGTGTGAGAGAGAGAGAGATAGAGAAAACGCAAAGAAGAAGAAAAGAAAATAGAGAATGTTATCCCCAGAGATACATTGATTAATGTGCAGCAGGGTGATTCAAACCCAGTTCTCCCACACAAGAGCCACGTGTCATGTCCTAGGCACCATCAGACTGTCAGGTACATAGCACACACCTGTAGTATTTAACTTTAGTGTCTGTGAACATGTTGTTATGGTTACTACTAATGACTGTTTGTAAACATGCTTTGATCTCTGTGTCGTGTGTGTATCTGTCTGCATATGTATTTATGTGTGTGTGTGTGTGTGTGTGTCTGTGTGTCTGTGTGTGTGTCTGACTGTGTGTATGTGTGAGTGTGTGTGTGTGTGTGTATGTGTAGGTTTGTATGTGTGTGTGTGCGCGTGTGTGCGTGTGTGCGCGCGTACGTGTTTGTAGGTTTGTATGTGTTTAGATGTATGTGTGTGTGTGTGTGTGTGTGTGTGTGTGTGTGTGTGTGTGTGTGTGTGTGTGTGTGTGTGTGTGTGTTTGTGTGTGTGTGTGTGTGTGTCGGTGTGTGTGTGTGTGTGTGTATGAGACTGACTGACTGTCTGTATGTGTGTGTGAGTGTGTGTGTGTGTGTGTGTGTGTGTGTGTCTCGCGGGTGTGTGTGTCTGTGTCGTGTGTGTGTGTGTGTGTGTGTGTTTGTGTGTGTGCTGAATAGCTAAATTGCTAAAGCTAAACTGGATGAACAGCTTAAATCCGTAAGAAGAAGTTGAAGTAGTGAGAATAGGTGGAAAAGTATGAATGGTTGTAATTAACATGAATTTCGTTAAAAAGTTGAACAACACCACTAACGTAAAGTATGTGGAATATTTAAAAAAAAATGTAAAAGCTGATTCTAAACTGAATTGAATGAGAGTGATTGTAATTTCATTGTCTGTGAAAAAGTGCTGAGTCATGCTATAAGGAGGAGCAGCAGGTGTTCCGTCAGCTGTAATCAAGCCTTCCTTTGATGTTTAATTACAAACACCTGCTAATTATAAACATTGAAGACAGTGAGATCCAGACTGACAGACGTATTAGAGAAATAGACAGAAAGAGAAAGACAGAAAGAGAGACAGACTGACAGCAAGAGAGACGGGTAAGGGAAGCAGAGAGAGACAGAAAGAGTTACATTTTAATGTGCAGCAGTGGGATTTGAACCCGGCTCCCCCACACAAAAGCTGCTTTCATGTCCTCTGCACTATCACATAATCATGCAGAGTGTACACACCTGTAGTATTTAACTTTAGTGTCTGTAAACGTGTTGTTATGATTACTACCAATGACTGTTTGTAAACATGCTTTGATCTCTGTAACGAGCTCCAGCTGCTCAAATTGACAGCTGTGAGACACTGCTGGTATCCACAGCCACTGAACGACCTCCGAAACAAACGCTCATACTGCCAAAATGAAAGGCGGTATCAGTCAAGTGACGAAATCATGACGACCACGAGGCCTTCCTGAACGAAATCATGTAAAATTTATATGGATAAAGTGAAAAATGTGGCCACACCGGCGATTTCAAAAAGTGGTTTGCTGTCCATTTTGCTTTGAAAAGTTGAGTAACTTTTGCATTGCTGTCAATGGACAAAGATTCAGAACTCTTGTCATTTGGAAGCTCACAGAGCCAAAAGTATAAGTCGTATCGCACAACTGAGCAAATTGGCTGAAACTAGACAAAAATACCTACGTTTCGATGTATAAGTTGTGCATGTGAAGTTAAAATTGTGGGTGTGAGAGCAATTCATAGAGAAAGATTTAAGATGATTGTTACAGAGCTTTGCACTCTAAGCTGTGTTATCACCACACTAAGAAGCTACATACACACGCATTGAAAAAGCAAAAACATCCTGAAAAAATCACTAAACTTGAACAGCTTTTTCACAAAAACTGTAAAAGATATCAATCTGAAAAGCACAAGCCCAATAGCTGAATTGTTTGTGAACATTTTAAAGTTTGTTTGGTGTCTGTAGGTGAAAGTATGAAGGAGCTAAAACTTTTGGGAGCGGAAGAAGATTTGAAGGATTTGAAGCTTGCTCTCATTGACTTCAATGTTAAAATAAAATGCTTAAAAGCTTAATATTTAAAAAAGTATAAATAGTAGAAACAAAGTTGAAGAAGTCCCATCATCTGCTGAAAGAGCTGAATATTTTAAAATTTGAATGGTTTAAATAGCTGAAAGTATGCAGAAGTTACGGAGCCAAAAAACGGAGCCAAAAAACGGAGCCAAAAAACGGAGCCAAAAAACGTACGGAATAATAATAATAAGAAGAAGAAAAAAGAAAGAACAGAATAACAATAGTTGGGAATGCTGTATAAGCATTCCCACTAACTAGAAAATGCATTTCCTTCAGAAAATGCGTGGGAATGCTGAATGGCTAAATTGCTAAAGCTAAGCTGGATGAATAGCTTAAATCTGTAAGAACAAGTTGAAGTGATGAGAATAGTTGGAAAAGTAGTACGGACAGACAGAGAGAGAGAGAGAGAGACTGGTAAGAGAAGCAGAGAGTCGAAAAGAGAGACAGCCAGACAGCGATACAGCAAGACAGAAAGAGACAGAGACAGACAGAAAAAGAGATGGGTAAGCAGACAGACGAACAGAGAGAGAGACGTGTAAGAGAGACAGACAGACAGACAGAAAGAGGGAGAGATGGCTAAGAAAGACAAACAGACAGACAGACGGAGACACAGAGAGAGACTGGTAAAAAAAGCAGAGAGACAGATAGATACAGAGAGACAGAGAGAGAGACGGATAAGAGAAGCAGACAGACAGAAAGAGAGACACACAGACAGACAGACAGACAGACAGAGAGACAGACAGAAAGAGGGAGAGATGGGTAAGAAAGGCAAACAGACAGACAGACAGAGAGAGAGAGAGACTGGTAAAAGAAGCAGGGAGACAGATAGATACAGAGAGACAGAGAGAGAGACGGATAAGAGAAGCAGACAGACAGACAGAAAGAGAGACACACAGACAGACAGAGACACACACACAGCAAGATAGGAGACAGAGACAGCCAGACAATAAGAGAGATGGGTAAGAGAAGCAGACAGACAGACAGAGAGACGTATAAGAGAGATAGACAGACAGAAAGAGAGAGACAGAAAGAGAGACAGACTGACAGCAAGAGAGACGGGTAAGAGAAGCAGAGACAGACAGAAAGTTACATTTTAATGTGCAGCAGTGGGATTTGAACCCGGGTCTCCCACACAAAAGCTGCGTTCATGTCCTCTGCACTATCAGACAATCATGTATAGTGTACACACCTGTAGTATTTAACTTTAGTGTTTGTGAACGTGTTGTTATGGTTACTACCAATGACTGTTTGTAAACATGCTTTGATCTCTGTAACGAGCTGCAGCTGCGGTTAAGTGTCCTGTCAGACAAGGCACTCATCTACAGACATTGCATATCGACCTCCGAAACAAACGCTCATACTGCCAAAATGAAAAGCGGTATCAGTCAAATGACGAAATCATGACGACCACGAGGCCTTCCTGAACAAAATCATGTAAAATTTATATGGATAAAGTGAAAAATGTGGCCACACCGGCGATTTCAAAAAGTGCTTTGCTGTCCATTTCGCTTTGAAAAGTGGAGTAACTTTTGCATTGCTGCCAATGGACAAAGATTTCGGACCCCTGGCATTTGGAAGCTCACAGAGCCAAAAGTATAAGTCGTATCGCACAACTGAGCACATTGGCTGAAACTAGACAAAAATACCTACGTTTTGATGTATAAATTGTGCATGTGAAGTTACAATTGTGGGTATGAGAGCAATTCATAGAGAAAGATTTAAGATGATTGTCACAAAGCTTCGCACTCTAAGCTGTGAAGACTCCACACTAAGAAGCTACATACACACGCATTGAAAAAGCAAAAACATCCTGAAAATATCACTAAACTTTAACAGCTTTGTCACAAAAACTGTAAAAGATATCAATCTGAAAAGCACAAGCCCAATAGGTGAATTGTATTTGAACATTTTAAAGTTTGTTTGGTGTCTGTAGGTGAAAGTATGAAGGAGCTGAAACTTTTGGGAGCGGAAGAAGATTTGAAGGATTTGAAGCTTGCTCTCATTGACTTCAATGTTAAAATAAAATGCTTAAAAGCTTAATATTTAAAAAAGTATAAATAGTAGAAAAAAAGTTGAAGAAGTCACATAATCTGCTGAAAGAGCTGAAGATTTTAAGAGTTGAATGGTTTAAATAGCTGAAAGTATGCAGAAGTTGCGCAGAGCCAAAAAACGTACGGAAGAAAGCGGAAAAATAAGATATAGAGAACAGAATACCAATAGTTGGGAATGCTGTATAAGCATTCCCACTAATAAAGAACAGAATAACAATAGTTGGGAATGCTGAATCAGCATTCCCACTAATAAAGAACAGAATAACAATAGTTGGGAATGCTGAATGCATTCCCACTAATAACATGACAAGGCTTTCCTTTTTCTCAGAGCTGTTCAAAGATGGGGCTGACAGGAGCGAGAAGTTCACCGAAATTCCGAGGAAACTACATGCGATTGATATTCACTTTACCCTGGCCTTCCCCCTCTTTACTAGATTTATGGATTTTCATGACCATTGCAAAGCATTGGAATTTATCACCAAGGAGTCCACCAATAGCCCAGAGTGAGTGCATCCACTCTCTTCCAGAGAGTGGATGCATTGATTCTGATGGGCCAGTGTCTTCTGAACTTGTCACTGGGGTTAAGGACTCGCTTGTTGGTGCAACTAGCATCTGAATGCAGTTTTTGGTCCTTCTCATTTGTATGTTTCCTTCATCCCATGTTCTGAGGTAGTTATGTATTATTATATGTTGTTTATAACTAAGGTGAACAATTCTGGCCACAAGATAAAACGTTGTTGTGGTTTTCTTCTTTCTGTTCAGTCATCGTGAAATTTAAATAAATAACCATTCATAGATTCATAGGAAACAAACACTGAGACACAGAATAATTAAACAATTAATTAAACAACAAACAAGTGTTTTATTGTTCGGATTTGCAGACAATCACAACAAAAAACTCACAACAGACAGATGTTGCATATATACAAAAAACACTATGTGAAAACTTTAGTAGTTAATTTAATAGTAAGAAAAGAGGGTAGCATAGGAAATAACACTGCATTTTTGAAAGACAAAAAGAATGATGATGGCAGCATTATCTGTTAACAGACCATATTTAATGGGATAAAGATTAACTGCTGTAATATATAAAGACTTAATGCTTTTCTATTTCCTACCCTCCCCACCTAGGGTCTGCCCTTCAGTAAGTCCATGATCCACATGCATGTCTTGGATGTTGTTGTTTTAGCCGGATCTCAGTAAAACACGAGACTACACTCACGGTATGCTCTGTGGTTACCACGTGCCTCAAGCTCCTCACTTTTGTTGAGCAATGAGTTGACATTCCCCATGAGGATCAATGGTAGAAAGGCTTATATCTTCATCTCCTAGCCTTTAGCTCAGTTCTGTCTCTACATCCGCTGTACGGCCTCTTCAACTAAGCCAAGTCCTCCCTTGTGTGCACTCTTCTACGCGATTTCCCTGCAATTGTATTCATCTTCCAAGCACAAACACTAAAATAAAATACGCTAACAGCACCACGCAGGCGCACTGATGAGAATACTCCATCCATCCATCCATCCATATTCAACCGCTTATTCGGGGTTGGGACACAGGGGCAGCAGCTCAAACAGCTCCAGCAGGGGACCCCAAACTTCCCTTTGGCAAGTAATATTAGCCAGCTCTTATAGAGGGATCCAGAGGCATTCCCAGACCAGTGTGGAGATAAAATCTCTGCCCCTATTTCTGGGGCTTCCCCGAGGCCTCCTCTTTGCTGGACGTGCCTGCAACACCTCCCTAGGGAGGCGCCCAGGGGACATCCTTACCAGGTCTGAACCACCTCAGCTGGCTCCTTTCCACGCAAAACAGCAGAAAGTTCATACCCATCCATATTTTTATGTCTGATACACATGCCTCTTTCTTAGGAGTTGGGAAAAGTTGTCTGGCTGTACAGGCACATATAGCTGGGTATCATCACCATAGCAGTACAATTTAACATTGATTTTGCTAATAATGTCAGCAAGGGGAAGCTTGTAGATGGAAAAGAGCATTGGGCCAAGGACCGATCCCTGGAGTAAACCAGATTTCACTCTAGATGAGTCAGAATTTGTATTGTTGTAGTTGACATGTTCAGTTCTATTTGATGAATATGACTGAAACCATGAGATGACTGTCCCCTATACACCAGTATAATTCTCCAAACAGTTTAAGAGTATGCTGTGGTCCACACTGTCAAAAGCTGCATTCAGGTCGAGGAGCAGCAACAGAGTTGTTGAGTCAGGGTCGGCAGTAATTAATAGATCATTTACTACTTTGGTCAAGGCAGTTTCAGTTAAGTGACAGGAACAGAAGCCAGATGGAAATTTATTAAACCATGGCAGCATTTTAGTCCGAGTGCATTTCTTGGTTATAAGAGGTGCGATAGAGTCAAGTGTGTTAAGCAAGGCACTGTTCAGGTTGTCTGTGATATTATCAAGGGAAGCAAAAGTAGTTTTCCAGGATGTCATGTAAGCACTCAGCCAGTGTAGACTTATTGTTGCTGTCAATACGGCGATAAGTGTATGTGTCAGGCTCTGAACACTTACTTTGAGTACAGAGAGAGACACTTAAGAAGACACAAAAATGGTCAGAGACTGGAACCTCCATGATTGATAAGACGTCAGCATCAATGCCCTTTGTAAAAAATAGGTCAAGTATATTTCCACGGTTGTGAGTGGCGCTCTTTACATGTTGAGTAAAATCAAGACTTGTAACAAGATCCATCGTTTCCACTGCTCTAGTATCTGAACAGTCATTAAAGGCTCTGACACACCAACCTGATGGCCGACCGTCGGCAGAAAAGGCAGTCGGACTGATCAGTCGGCTCTCTGAGTTCCAAAAAGTGCCTCGGAACACACATGCACGAGACGTAATACGTCTCCATAACAGCAGGCAGCGCAAATCTGTATTGTCGCCCAAAAAATTTAAACCGGAAAAAAATGAAACGTGTCACGTGGGTTTGGCTTCTCCAGCCGACAATAATGGCGGCTCATTCAGAATACGATCTCATATTTTACGTAAATACCGGTAGTTCACTGAAACGTATTTCTGAAAACATTTTAAACGAGAAATAGGCCATACAGTTGTTGAATCTGTCTTCATTTCAGATCGACAAAGGTCAGTTTAAAAGATTTTCGTCAGATTTTGAGAGGCGTTCGTCACGGTCATCCCGCTTGTCATTTCCGGGTTAGCACTCCACCAATCAGATGGGTCATTGAGTTTGACTGCCCACTGGCTGATTCAACAAGTGAAATCGGTCCAAATTAAAGCCGACGGCTCCTCCGACTAACGACGGCACGGAACACACCAAACAGACTCGAGTCACCAACCATTGACAATAGTTCAGAAAACTCTGATAAAAAGCCTGGATTGTGCTTTGGGGGTATGTAGGTAGTTATTGCAAGAATGGGTTTGTGAGTTTTAATAACCATGGCTAAGACACAGACACTTTCGGTCATGACCCAGCCTTCATGACCATAAGTGAGAGTAGGGCCGAAAATTTAGCGGAAGATCAAGAGCTTTGCACACTTGGCTGTGAACCAATCCAGTGAGTGCTGATGGTCATGGACCAATGTTGCCATCAGGACCACATCATCTGCAAAAAGGAGCTATGAGATCCACAGCCCAGCGAACCGCAACCCCTCCCCACCATGACTACACCTCAATATCCTGTCCATAAAACAGGCTTGGTGACAAAGAGCAGCCCTGGCAAAGGCCAACCCTCACCTGGAACGAGTCCGACTTACTGCCGAAAATCCAGACACAGCTCTCGCTTTGGACGTGCAGTGATCGGATGGCCCTGAGAAGGGACCCCCTCACCCCATACTCACACAGCACCTCCCACATTATCCTCCAGGAGACCTGGTCATACGCCTTCTCCAGATCCACAAAACACATGTAGACCGGATGGGCATACTCCCAGTAGAAGCCTTTATTTGTGATTTTTCATGGTACAAAGTCCTGCTATATACTCCATTGCAGTAGCTCCAGCTACTACTAGTGAAACAAAACTGGAGCGCAGCGGAGATTACAGGAAACACGCTGGCCAATCAGAGCAGATGGGCTTTTTCAGGAGGGGGGCTTAAAGAGACAGGCAATCCAATAGAGCGTCTCATACATGCCATAGGCAGTATGAGAAAGATAAACTATTTTTTGAACATTAAAGCATGTAAACATGTCCTAGTACAAACACAAAAGTATGAACCTGAAAATGCAATTTAATACTTCCCCTTTAAAAGTTGCTGGTAGCTGCCGGTGATAGCCTAGAAACACAGTGAATTCATTTATTTTGTCTATAACTAGCTAGCTGTTAACTACTAAAATGAAGAGGTAGCAAAACATCCTTTCATTTTATTTGACTAATGTATTTAAACTTGCCATCATACGAACAGTGGTTTGAAACAAGCCACAACTTTAACAAATAGCAGTACACCGCTGCATGAAACAAAGTGCTGACTAGCTGGGTTACTAAACATGAGTTGGACTTGTAGCCTACAGTTTTCTGATGTTGATGTCTACGTGAGCCAAAAGAAGACAGATAATGCATACCTGTCAAGTATCGCGTTTTGGCCGGGAAAGTCCCGTATTTTACCCTTCTTTCCCGCGGTCTTCCCGTATTAGTATTTTCCCGTAAATCTCCCGTATTTTAACCTGCATTATTAAAAAATAATAATACCCCGGGCCCGGGCGGAGTAAAAAAAAAACATTCCAAATCTGAGCTCTGTCACTAGCCTCTCGATAACTGCCACCTGCAGTAGCCTACTACAGGTACTGTAGGTGGCAGTTGTCGCAAGGTTAGTGTGTGAGGTCAGATGATGAGTGACAATGCGGGGGGAAAAAAGAAAAAAAAACAGAGACGGATGATGGATGCTACTCCTGCCAAAAAACCAAAACCCTCATGTAAATACCGCGATCAATGGGACAGCGAATTTACTTTTCTGAAGAGGAGCAGGGTGGGGGACAGTCACGAGTTTTTTGCAAGTTCAGAAATGGTGTTTAGCATGCTACGAAAGATTGTTACAGAGAATAGGATGACGTTAGACAACAGAACTGTTTGCGCTCTACTCTCATGTAAAATTAACCACTCTGGCCCAGCCCACAAATACACTCCTTCCAAAACAGTCTTAAACAATGCAAAGTCTGCAACAAGTTTGTACAATAACTCACTAAAAGAGTAAAGAAAAGTTATGTGAAATGAAAAGAAAAACTGTAATAGAAAAGCAATATGAAATGAAAAGAATGTGTGGAATGAAAATAAAATGTAAATGTAAAGACAAGCAATGTTATAAATTGTAAATATTTTCAGCATTCTGAATCAAGTGGTGATTTTAGCTTTCTTGTACACCTGTCTTAAAATGTAAGGGATAGCCTACTGGAGCTTGGTTGGGTGGTGGGACTGCTCGCGGTGGTCGCCGGAAAATTTCCCTTATTTTCAAATCCAAAACTTGACAGGTATGATAATGTCGTTGACAATAACCAACCTTTTCTTCTGTGTCTGTCCATCTAGTGGTGTCTTGCCCTGACCCTGGAAAGGTGGATCACAGCAGACGGGTGCTGTCAGGTCCCCATTTCACCGTGGCTTCAACCATCCAGTACATCTGCAACAAGGGCTTCATTCTGTCTGGAAACAGCCTGCTCACCTGCTTCAATCGAGGGTCCTCAGGCCCCAAGTGGAACCAGAAGCTGCCTAAATGCCTGCGTACGTATGAGTTAAAGTGTTTCTCAAGGCCTACGTAGCTTCCCCAGAAACTTAATTTAAAACATGAGACACTAAGATTCCATGTAGTTGACAGCCAGCAAGCGCCTGTCTGATCAATCCCGTCCACTTTATGCAGGGATAGGCCAGGTGTGTGGAGGTATAAAAGTAGTAGGCGGGATTGGAACTTCTCTCTCAATCTCTCATACAATTACTTCTGTTGCTTTTTATGTGTACAACTGAGTGCAACACCAGAGTGACTAGCAATTATGTAAGCATTAGTTTATTGGAACATGTTATTATCTTTCATTTACATCTACATGCAACATTTTTGTGTTAAATAAATGTTTTATAATTTTACTGTACATACTTCTGAATTATCAAGTGAGCCTTCTCTAATTTGTTTATTTATTTAATTAGTAATTGTGATGGAAATGTTTTCAGTCTTTTAGTGATTTGAATGTGCACCAGCTGTCCTCAGTGCCTTGACCTCCTGCCACTCCTTTTTTTCCTGATAAAGCTGGCAAGCTAAATGTGTGTCAGTCTGATTAAAATATAATTTCCTCTTCAAACAGCCTTGAAGGCATTAACCTAATTTGCATAAATGTCTCATACTCTGCCTCACCACCTTCTAGGTGGAGACATTTGTTCGATGGCACTGACTAATAATTAATTTAACTGGACAACGGAAATTACTTTGGAGAAGACAAGTCAGGTCATTGTTATGCATGAGATAGAGATAATGAGCAAAAGACAATTATGTCTAAAATATGGAAAATTGTACTTCCAAAAACTTTTCAGGACAGACCTGCAGAGAATGATGTGTCATGATGTGAAAGTGGAAATGTCTTTCAGATATCACAAACAGATTTTCATTCCTAAGGCTATGTTCACACTTGGCGTCTTTTTTTAAGCTGCCAGCGTGTGTTTTACATTATAATCCTATGGAGTAAACCGTGTTTTAAAAAGTCGTGAGCGTTTTTTTAAACGCCACCGCCGACTTGTCAAGCACTTTTTTGACAGCCGACCAATGACAACCGGAGTAGCCAGACCTGTCGTTTCCATAACAACAAGAAAAATGGAGTCGGAGCACAGCGATTTATGCGCTTATGTTCTCTTAATACATCCATGGGTATGACCAGGTGCTCCCTGTACAGGGAACTCACATTGTTATATGTAATGTTAGCAGCACCACTCTCTCTCTCTCTCGCTGTTCTTTCTTTAGCTCGTCTACCGCTTAGTTTTATCTATAACGTTAGCACCGCTCCACATAGCGCTATAGCTAGCATACTGTAGCAGTAGTTGTTATAGCAACAAAAGATGCTCTTGGCTGCTTTTTGGAATATTTATTATAAAAGCGCCCTAGTCAACTTTTTCTTTTCAATAAAGACGCCAAGTGTGAACATAGCCTAATGAAATTTTCCTTCAACCTACCTACTTTGAGTTCTTGAAAGACTCAAGTACAAATGACATTATTTCATTTCCTTCTATGCTGATCACTGACTGTTTCAGTTGGGGCCCAATTCTGACTGGCACAATAACATTTAATGACAAATCTTAGTACGTTTTGGTGATTTTGCAGGTCAAAAACTTCTAAGTGTCTTGGTTAAAACTGACATCTAGGTCCCATAATGCCATTGTTTCAACAGCATTTCAATTACTCTATTTCAGCGTATAGATAAGACCTGCTACAGACTCAAGCTAATTCATACAGTAGCCTATAGCTACAACCCCAAATCAGAAAAAGTTGGGACAGTATGAAAAACACAAATAAAAAAAGAAAGTAGTGATTTCTAAATGTACTTTGACTTGTATTTCATTGCAGACAATGTGAACACAAAATATGTCATGTTTTGTCTGGTCAACTTAATTTCATTTGTAAATATACATCCTTTCCTGTCATTCAGACCTGCAACACATTCCAAAAAAGGTTGGGACAGGAGCAATTAAGGGCTAGTAATCAGGTAAATTGGTTAAATAATGATGTGATTTGAAAAAGGTGATGTCAACAGGTGATTGTAATTATGATTTGGTACAAAATCAGCATCCAAGAAAGTTCTAGTCCTTTAGGAGCAAAGATGGGCCGAGGATCGCCAGTTTGCCAACAAATACGTGAGAAAGTTATTGAAATGTTTAAAAACAATGTTCCTCAAAGAAAGATAGGAAGGCATTTGCTTATTTCACCTTCAACAGTGCATAACATAATTAAAAGATTCAAGGAATGAGGAGGAATTTTAGTGCGTAAAGGACAAGGGCGCAAGCCTGAGCTGTACAACCGTGATCTCCGAGCCCTCAGGCAGCACTGCATCAAGAATCGTTATTCATCTATAAGCGATGTCACCACATGGGCTCAGGACTACTTTGGCAAACCTTTGTCAAGTACCACAATACGTAGTTACAGCCACAAATGCCAGTTAAAACTGTACTGTGCCAAAAGGAAGCCCTATGTTAACAGTGTCCAGAAGCGCCGTCGACTTCTCTGGGCTCGGAGGCATCTGGGATGGACCATCACACAGTGGAAACGTGTACTGTGGTCAGATGAATCATTATTTTAGGTATTTTTGGGGAGAAATGGACGCCGTGTGCTCCGGACCAAAGAAGAAAAGGATCATCCAGACTGTTACCAGCAACAAGTCCAAAAGCCAGGATCTGTCATGGTATGGGGTTCTGTCAGTGCCCTTGGCAAAGGTAACTTGCACTTCTGTGATGGCACCATTAATGCTGAAAAGTACATAGAGATTTTGGAGCACAATATGCTGCCTTCAAGAAGACATCTTTTCCAGGGACGTCCATACATATTTCAACAAGATAATGCAAAACCACATTCTGCACACATTACAAAGTCCTGGCTGCGGAGGAAGAGGATACGGGTACTTGACTGGCCTGCCTGCAGTCCCGACCTGTCTCCAATAGAGAATGTGTAGCGCATTTTGAAGCGCAAAATGCGACAACGACGACCCCGTACTTTTGCCCACCTTAAGACTTGTTTGCAGCAAGAATGGGACAAAATTACACCTGAAACACTTCATCACTTGGTGTCTTCAGTCCCTAAACGTCTTTTAAGTGTTGTGAAAAGGAATGGCAACATTACAAAATGCTTTACTGTTCCAACTTTTTTTGAAATGTGTTGCAAGAACCAAAATAGGAATTTTTTTTTTTTTTTAAAAAACCAATAAAAATCATGAGGAAAATATTAAATGATGTGCTGTTGTATTGTCTGCAATGAAATACAAGTCAAAGTATATTTAGAAATCACTACTTTCTTTTTTTATTTGTGTTTTCCATAATGTCCCAACTTTTTCTGATTTGGGGTTGTATCATAACTTCATAAAATAATACCATGGACGTATTAATATAGCAAATGGCGAATTACAACCATTGGCTATATCCATTATTACGGCTAGCTACATGACCTCGGGAGAACAGTCATGTGAGTGGGCGGGCGCAGTCCCGTGGGTCTGCTTGCGTCCATTATGCGCGTTCATCATGCCTAATTTAATAATTCTGGATTCGCTGCTAGTGAATGTTAAAACATTTTAAAACGTGACGTTTTAAACAAGGACCCTTGAAAGGGATACTTCACCGATTTAGCATTCAGCTTTGTATCAGTAGAAACCCGGTAACTGCTAACCGCTGGAGTTTGTGACTGTTACATGGCGACCATTCGACATTCCACGCTAATTCACGGCTGTGATTATACTCGGTGTTTACAGCCCACCAAGCCTAATGCTTATGCTGGTATGCTTAGCTGAACTTTACTGAGCCTAATGTGTTTGTGCACTAAAGGTAGCCTGTTTCGTATGTCGTTTTTATATATTTTAAATGTGTAACACCACTTGAGCCATGACAAAACGTTGTTTTGTGTATATGGTTGAAATAACAATAAAACACATTGAGGTGAGTTGAATGCCTCGCTGTCTGTCTGTCAAGCGGTAGGCGTGGCTTGGGAGTGGACTCAAAGTAGCGAAGCGAAGTGCATTCTGGGATTTGGTGTCTTTCATCCATATGAGCCAAAAACACATTTTCTGGCTTTTCTCGGCCTAGAAGGCACCAATTACATTTTTTTTTCACATTTCTGCTACATAAGTGACCCAATTTAAAAATATATTCAGCTTTCCAGCGGTGAAGTATCCCTTTAAGTGTTCGGGCTGGTACGTTTATATACCCCAAAAGAAATTATCCGCTGAAATATAGACGTTTCTTTCGCCATGCAAAGTCTAAGTGAAAAGTCTTTCTGGGCCATGAGGTGCAGTACCACCCCTATCCACTAAGCCCATGGTGGCTTTTAGACATGGCGCTCTTCCTGGGGGCTTAAGCCCGCGCCCGCCCACTCACATGACTGTTCTCCTGAGGTCATGTAGCTAGCTGTAATAATGGATATAGCTAATGGTTGTAATTCACCATGTGTTATATTAATGCGTCCATGGTATTATTTTATGAAGTTATGATACATCCGAGGGATGTACGTATGCTGTAAAGCCTGTTACGTGGATGTAACGTCATTAGCGTTTCCCAAACTGGCGGGGCTATCGGCTAGCTAGCTAGCTAGTTGCTAACATCAGGGGTAGCTAGCTATATGCCTACACAACGTTACTGCCAGACATAGCTAGTGATTACATTGCCTTGGTTCTCTCTTATGATACACCCGAGGGCTGTATGCTGTAAAGCTTGTAATGTGGATGAAGGATGAAGCCATGGATGAGCTTTGTTCACGAAACTGCAGGCTAACTGCTAGCGCTAGTTAGTAACTAGCTAGTAGCATGACATAATTATTAAATCTCCTTGGTTGTCTAGCTAAATACATCTATCGTTTATTTAGCTAAGCATGTAAACAATCGGGAACAACGAAAACACAATGTTTAACGTTAGTGAATATTTTAGACAATGAAAACGGCGAGTTCATGAGTTTGCCACTTGTAAGAGACACGAGAGTAACTCATGAACGAGCATGTTGCTACCGGTTGCTAAGACAACGCAAACAAATTGTTGCTAGTGCGCATGTCCATCGTGACGTCATGGGCCAAGAATGCGGAAGATCCGAGCTCCATGTTTGCTTTATGTGCTTTTGAGCACTCTCATTGGAACGTACGGGGCTTCCCGCCGAACACTGTATCCAGTTCTCTTAAGACATCCATGGTTGGACCCTATTGGTGGACTACAGCCAGCTAGTTCTGCATGTTTTCAACCCGCCCATAGGGGGTTGGACTCAAGCCCCCAGGAAGAGCGCCATGTCTAAAAGCCACCATGGGCTTAGCGGATAGGGGTGGTACTGCACCCCATGGCCCAGAAAGACTTTTCACATAGACTTTGCATGGCGAAAGAAACGTCTATATTTCAGTGGATAATTTGTTTCGGGGTATATCAACTTACCAGCCGAACACTTAAAGGGTCCTTGTTTAAAATGTCACGTTTTTAACATTTTTAAATTTCACTAGTAGCGAATCCAGAGTTATTAAATTAGGCATGATGAATGCGCAGACCCGCGGGACTGCGCCCGCCCACTCACATGACTGTTCTCCCGAGGTCATGTAGCTAGCTGTAATAATGGATATAGCTAATGGTTGTACAACCCCAAATCAGAAAAAAGTTGGGACAGTATGGAAAACACAAATAAAAAAAGAAAGTAGTGATTTCTAAATGTACTTTGACTTGTATTTCATTGCAGACAAAACAACAGAACATAATTTAATGTGTTCCTCATGATTTTTATTGGGGTTTTTTTTGTCAAAAAAACAAAATTCCTATTTTGGTTCTTGCAACACATTTCAAAAAAAGTTGGAACAGTAAAGCATTTACCACTTTGTAATGTTGCCATTCCTTTTCACAACACTTAAAATACGTTTAGGGACTGAAGACACCAAGTGATGAAGTGTTTCAGGTGTAATTTTGTCCCATTCTTGCTGCAAACAAGTCTTAAGGTGGGCAACAGTACGGGTCTTCGTTGTCGCATTTTGCGCTTCAAAATGCGCCACACATTCTCTATTGGAGACAGATCGGGACTGCAGGCAGGCCAGTCAAGTACCCGTATCCTCTTCCTCCGCAGCCAGGACTTTGTAATGTGTGCAGAATGTGGTTTTGCATTATCTTGTTGAAATATGCATGGACGTCCCTGGAAAAGATGGTCCATCCCAGATGTCTCCAAGCCCAGAGAAGTCGACGGCGCTTCTGGACACTCCTTGGTTGTCTAGCTAAATACATCTATCGTTTATTTAGCTAAGCATGTAAACGATCGGGAACAACAAAAACACAATGTTTAACGTTAGTGAATATTTTAGACAATGAAAACGGCGAGTTCATGAGTTCGCCACTAAGAGACACAAGAGAGTAATGGTGTGTTCTTTTTGCCTCCGAACTCGTATTTTACGAGGTCAAAGTCGTAAACACGCCCACTGACCTTGGATTTCCGAGCTCCGAACTCATACAACCACCGAGTACCCCGAGCTAAAAATCCAACATGGCTGCTCCGTGTATCGACAGTTGTGAAAGCTGTAGTAACATACAATTAAGCACTTCTGTGTTATTTGTGTCACACTAAATCAGTCGTACACGCAGCGCTGTCTTCTACCTGTGTTGTCACGCGGTTTGTATGCACAAAAAAACAGCGTATGCGTTGTTATAAACTGGCATTGCTAACAATGGCTAACCTGGCTAGAGCTAATGAAAACAATGAAAATCCGACTTGCAAATAGAACACATTTAACTCGGGTGTGACGTCATTCCCAGTTCCGACCTCTGACTTCCGAGGCAAAAATAACGCACCATATGTCATGAACGAGCAGGTTGCTACCGGTTGCTAAGACAACGCAGTCCATCGTGACATCATGTCCATGTTTGCTTTATGCGCTTTTGAGCACTCATTGGACAAGGGGGCAGGCTTCTCTCCTCAGAGTGAAGCCTCCTATGGCGCCATTTTAATGCTACCAGACTCTCACCCGCTGTTAGCATTCCATTGACTGCCATTCATTTTGGCGTCACTTTGACAGCGAATAACTATACATCAGAAGCGTTTAAAAACTTGATTTGCCCATTGTTTATTTCTAAAGAAACACGACAATGTATAAAGGGCTCCATTAGGGCACGCCACGCCCTCTGCCGCCCGCTCACGCCACGCCCCTTGTTTTCTTTGCCTTCAAAATAAAAGCCCCGTTCTTTTCTTTGCCTTTAGAAAAAAAAATATTTGTAATTGTGTTTTTCTAAATTGCATTTCTAAATTGTATTTTTCTAAATGAATGCCCGTTCTTTATAGTTCGGGGTGGAACTACAGAATGCCATTCAAAAAACAATCAGTTCATGTTGTATTGGATTTTGTATTTTCTAATGTATAATAAATTGAACTGCAAACAACAAAACTTTAAATATTTATTTAGAAGTAAGCAAAAACACATGACAATTTAACAACTCAACAACAACTCAACAATCTAATTCTGTGGGAAACACTGGAACTGGCTTTGGTCTTAATAAGTGGAGACAGCTATGTCCTATGGGACAGTACTGTCACATAGGACATAGCTGTCTCCACTTATTGTTTTTCCTTCCGTTATGTTTGGGGACACAATTGGAGGAAGCCTTAATGTGTTTCGCCTTCTGGACCTTGTCATACTGTCTGTGTTCTTTTTCCTGGGCTGGTCACTTGAACTTGAAGGCTCTCTCTGGGTCAAGGCACTGAAAGAGAAAAAGTACATATTCAATTATTTTTTCCACACCCCTTTTTTACATAAAAATAGTAATTTTATTATTTAATTGTTACATAGAACTAATTTTCCTTATACACACACACACTTATTTTTACCTATTGCGTTTGGCTGCAAAAGTGATCGCAGGATCTTCAGAGTAAACTGCTTGAAGTACACCCCTTTTTCCTGTTCCAACATATCCTGTAAAAGAAAAAGAAAAAAAAACAGAATGATGATTACACTGACCAGTGACCACTAGACTCAGGATGTGGTCTATGTGTAGTTATGACATCAATACTGTGTGTAATGACATAGATTCAAGACCATCCAGTGTTAAGATGTTTACCAGGTGTGCAGTTTTTGTAAAACATTCCACATTCACGTCAGATGTCTACAGTGTACATGGTGTAGAATTCTTTTTGTATGATGCAGAAAACCTGCTCCATGTTGCGACACCTGTGGAAAACAAATTGTCAACCAAAAGAGAACATTTCCATAGGGTTAGTGAAAACATGCGTGAGGTACTCAAGTATTGTATACCACAGCACCCTTTATTAAAACACTTAGGGCCAGATGTACGTACATTTGCGAACGTAGCGTTATCAGCGCCATGGCTCACCCGCAGATAGCGAACGCAATGATACCGTAGTTTACGCCATATTTACAAAAACCTGCAGGTCATCCGTAATTAGCGCCTTTCTCCGCCCACTATAGCGTAAACTGTAAGTACTGGTGCTATGATACGGCTGAGTGCAGACTGCGATATTCCCACTGCTGATGCTATGACTGTTTGAAATTATCCTGATGCCAATATTTGTAATGTAGCGAGGAGTTTAACAACTGCTGGAATGTGAACTCTGAGTCGGAGATTCGATGTCATCTTTGATTTCTTCCAGTAACTGTAATCTTTCATGGCTGCTTAATCTGTGATCCTTGTGGCAAAACTCCTTTCAGCTCGTCTCCTTGGCCTATGTCTTCGTCTTGCTCGGATTACTGCTGTCATTTCACCAGGAGGCATATGTGAGGAAACCCGCTTCCAGGTTTACACCTGCTTTTAAGAGGCGGAGAATTTTCACCGCAAAATAGAGGCGCACTATCACTGGCGGTGTTTGTACATACCGCGGAATACATAATTAAGCGCTCTTTACGCTTCCCCTCCCATCTCTTTACGGTAAACTCCCACTTTCCCCGCGACCCTCCCATGAATAAATATGCATGACACGAAAAACGCAATTTGCCCTTTTCAGCTCCCACGACACGCTTTTACATCATTGCGGCCTGTTTGTACATACCTCGCCATGATTTTACGCGCACGTTGCGACACAAATACGCCTGAAGTGGGCGCAAAAGCGTTAGTACATCTGGCCCTTAGTGTCAAGCCACTGAAAATGTGCCCATCTCCTGAAGGCGTTAGTGGACACAGTGTCCCTCCATTCTCGTTTGGCTCTCAACGAAGGCGGTCGCATTTTCTCTCCCTCTCCTCTCCCACACCTCCCCTGCTTGCTCCTCTTGTCTCGTCTAACTCTTTGAGAGACTCTCTCAGCACTGCTCTCCAAACCCTAAAACCATGGATTTGATCAACTGGTCTCTCAACGCAATTGACACCATCTTCTCGACGAGGAGCTTGGGTTCGGGGGAACCTGCTTGCCCTGCCGGAACGTTTGCTGCTGGCTACACGATGGACGCGTGGGAGAAGTGACGGGTCGTGTGTCTGGCGGCTCATTCCGGGGAGGACGTTGAGGATATCTACCTATTCGGAACCATGATAACAGGCCCTTGCTGACTGGATTACGCATTGGCCTGGTTTATCGACAAATTTGACAAGACTATGACAGCTGTTCAAAGCCCCAAAAAGCTGCCTGGAATGATTGAAGCGGTGGGCAGAGCGGTCAGTGTTTGAAGCTGGGACTATTAACCGCACTATGGATAACAACATGGAGATGAACTGCAATTTGGATATTATCTTGGATAGATCACCGCTTTTACAAAGACAGATTGACCAGAAATTGACTAACAGAGTGGCTGTGTAAAGGAATGCAGCTACTCGCGCCGAGACAAAATAACTCCAATCTTATCAACTTTCGGCCCCCTTATCCAGCACTGGCCTCGGCCAAGGCCGCTGCTGGAACAAAAACATCCCCCTCGAAGAGCATTGCAGAGAGACACTCTTGTGTTCCTCCCCAACTTCCCTCAGACACCTGCTGATTGTTGACTCTGCTTGGGACCTATTCAAGGTTGTCTCCATGGCAACTTGCTGTGTTAACGCTATGACATCCTGCGGACTGAGGCCCCAATGGGTGCCAGGCTAAGCGACTCTCACCAGGCCCCCCTCCCCCCTAATACCCCCGTCCCACGCCGCTTTTTTACCCTCCAGTCTGACAAGCTGGTCTGTGACCAGCGCCATTCGGTCGGACGGAGAGGACGCTGGCGCTGTTTATTCGCCGCTTCTCTGCCTGCTCTGATGGCTGCTTGCCCAGAGTGATAGAGAAAGACACTATCTCTATGGCTCTGTGCTTGCCGATGTCTGGGTTACCTCCACCCCCCATTCCCCCCCATTTCCCCCTATTTCCCTCCCCTGTTGCAAGTCATGTGTTGAATCGTGTTGTATGTGCTTACTGCCGAGGTGTTCCTCCCCTTTCCTCATGTTATGCTGTATTTTCCTTACTTGTAATTCTTCCCTGTAAAGCGACTTTGAGTCTATGAAAAGCGCTATATAAATTCAATTTATTATTATTATTAAGGTGGTACACACAAGAGCCAATGTTAATGTTAATGCCTTATCTCCTTCCTGGAGTACCACTTCGTTGAGGATTTCCAAAAGCACATTTTGGTAACTGTAAAATACAGGTCAGGCAAAATCAAGCATGGTAAAAGACAACACACTGACTACACTGTTGCCAGTGCAAATGGCAACAATCATTCAATTTGTATCAATCATTTTTGGGCATACGTTTTCAGAAATATGAACATTAACAATTATTGGTGAGAACATCTATCATAATGCATTCCCCTGATGTTTTAGTTCCCCTGATGTTCAATAGGCCGTAATTCAGTGTCCACAGGTTGGAGTTTAAAAAAAAAAAGGTAAATTGGTAGAGAAATAGATAGATAGATACTGTATTGATCCCTAAGGGGAAATTCAAGGTCCCAGTAGCTTAACATACATCATAAACAGGATGATAAAATAAACAAATCATTATGAGAGTGCATTTTGATTTCTGAAGGAACTGACTACTGACTGCTAGATATTAAGCTAAGTACTTACTTTATTTGGGTCTTGCTGCTTCTTCTTCTCTACTCTCTACTGCTGCTGTGTTTTTTGCTGTATTGCTTGTGTTGCTAGGCTTGGATTGGTTGTTGTTACACTGAAACTAGTTAGTGTGAAGTGTGAATTTGGGCAGTGGAGTTAAACGACTCTCAGGTGCTTTGACTGATTAGCCAGGGTGTGGCCTCCCCACCCATTGCCAACACCAATCTCCTCCTTGTATTTAATTTTGGCATTTGCGTGAAGCGGCAGCTTCAGCGGCAGCCTCATCCGACGAAGACTCGGTGGACAAAGACAAAGGAGTCTACGCAGGAGTCTTCGTGGGAAGTTAAGTGGGCTTGATATCTCTTATCTCATTTACACTGCTCGGTGTCTTCATCCAGAAATGTGCTGCTTCTCCATCCCTGTCTGTGTTTCCTCTCGGAGATACTACAAACCACGCATTAGCTCGCAACATTCCCGCAACCTCTACTCTCTTACCTATCCAACCCGTTCCACATACACTCAACACCTTGTTGCAGTTGGCCTGTGGAACTGCCAGTCTGCCACTCGCAAGACTGAGTTCATCTCTGGCCTTGCCAGCCTCAAATCCCTTGACTTCCTTGCTCTCACTGAGACCTGGATTACACCAACCAACACTTCCACCCCTGCTGCTCTCTCTTCTGCCTACTCTTTCACCCACACACCAAGACCCACTGGTAGAGGCGGGGGTACAGGCCTGCTCATTAACCCCAAGTGGAGATTCTCTCTCTACCCACTGCCACAGTTCACTACTCTCTCTTTTGAACTTCATGCTGTCACTATAACGCATCCGGTACAACTAGTCATCATTGTCATCTACCGCCCACCAGGTCCTCTGGGGGAGTTTTTGGAGGAGCCGGATGTCCTTCTTTCAAACATCCCTGAAACTGGCCCTCCGCTGGTACTTCTGGGCGACTTCAACATCCAGACCGAGAAGTCAGCTTCCTTTCTTCACCTTCTCTCTTCTTTTGCCCTCTCACTCTCTCCTTCACCCCCACTCACAAAGCTGGCAACCACCTAGATCTCATATTCACCAGAAACTGCTCTACATCCAACCTCACTGTTACTCCACTCCATACCTCAGACCACTTCTTCATCTCTTTCTCTCTGCCACTATCCCAAGCTCACAACCATATCTCAAGAGACACTATACCTGTCCGCCGTAATATTCGTTCACTCTCTCCTTCTTCTCTGTCGGCATGTACTTTATCAACCCTCCCCCCATCTGACTCTTTCTCACTCATGCCTCCCAACGCTGCCACAGACACTCTACTCTCTACTCTATCCTCCTCTCTCGACTCTCTCTGTCCTCTTACTTCACGACAGGCTCACAAGTCCTCCCCAGCGCCGTGGTTATCTGACTCAGTGCGTGCTGAAAGATCAACTATACGGGCATCGGAAAGGAAATGGCGGAAATCTAAACACCCAGATGATCTTCTTACCTATCAGTCTCTTCTTTCCTCCTTCGCTGCCTCTATTTCTGCAGCAAAAAGCTCTTTTTATCAAACCAAAATTGAATCCTCTTTCTCAAACCCCAAAAACTTTTTTCCATCTTCTCTAACCTGCTAGATTCCCCCAGTCCACATCCTCCCTCCACCCTCCTACCAACCCACTTTGTCAACTACTTTGTAAAAAAGATAGATGACATACGCTCTTCATTCTCCACCACACCTTCTGCAATCACCTTTCCATCCATCACATCCAGTACTATTTCCTGTTTCACCCCTCTATCTCCAAATCAAATTACTTCAAAATCAAAAAACTTACTTTGATTACTTCTGCCCGCCCAACCACCTGCCCCCTGAATCTTATCCCTTCTCACCTTCTCCAGTGCATTGCTCCTGACCTCCTTCCTTTCCTCACTCATCTCATTAACATCACCTTGTCAACTGGCTGTTTCCCCGATGCCCTCAAGGAGGCAAGAGTGACCCCACTACTCAAAAAACCAACACTTGACTCCTCTGATGTAAATAACTATAGACCTGTCTCCCTTCTTCCATTTCTATCTAAGACTCTTGAGCGTGCCATTTATAATCAACTCTCTACCTATCTCCACCAGAACAACCTTCTTGATCCCCACCAGTCTGGCTTCAAGGCTGGTCATTCAACAGAAACTGCCCTCCTTGCTGTCACCAAGCAGCTTCACATCGCTAGAACAACCGATCTCTCTTCCATCATCATCCTTCTGGACATTTCTGCTGCCTTTGACACAGTGAACCACCAGATCCTCATTTCGACACTCCAGAATCTGGGTGTCTCAGGCTCTGCGCTATCATTGCTCACATCTTACCTGACAGACCGTACCTACCGGGTAACTTAGAGAGGATCTAGCTCAGATCCTTGCCCACTCAAAACTGGGGTTCCTCGGGGATCAGTCCTGGGTCCCCTCCTCTTTTTTCTGTACACCAACTCTCTCGGGTCTGTCATTCTGGCTTTTCTTATCACAGCTACGCAGATGACACCCAACTAATACTCTCCTTTCCTGAGTCTGAAACTCAAGTAGCAGCACGTATCTCAGCCTGTCTAACTGACATCTCCTCTTGGATGTCCACACACCATCTGAAACTCAACCTTGACAAGACTGAGCTCCTTTTCATTCCAGGGAAAGGCTCTCCTACCCAAGACCTGACTATAACAATTGACAACTCTGTGGTAGTCCCCACCCAGACTGCTAGAAACCTGGGTGTGACACTTGACGACCAACTCTCTTTCACTGCTAACATTGCTGCAACCACCCGATCTTGTAGATACATGCTGCATAACATCAGAAGGATATGTCCCCTTCTAACACAGAAGGCGGCCCAGGTTCTGGTTCAGGATCTAGTCATCTCACGTCTAGACTACTGCAACTCCCTCCTGATTGGCTTGCCGGCATGTGCCATCTGACCCCTGCAGCTCATTCAGAACGCAGCAGCTCGGCTTGTCTTCAACCTCCCCAAGTAGTCTCACACTACACGCCTCTTCCGCTCTCTTCACTGGTTACCAGTTGCTGCCTGCATCCGCTTCAAGACACTAGTACTTACATACAGGGCCACAAATGGATCAGCCCCAGCTTACTTCCAGGACATGATCAAACCATATACCCCAACCCGCCCACTTCGCTCTGCATCAGCCAAACTGCTTGCTGCTCCTTCACAGCGAGGGAGAACTAATCACTCAACGAAATCCCGACTATTCACTGTCCTGGCTCCCAAATGGTGGAACGAGCTCCCCATCGACATCAGGATGGCCGAAAGCCTACACACATTCCGCCAAAGGCTAAAAACACATCTCTTCCGACTACACCTCGGATAAAAAAAAAAAAAAAATAAATCTTGAACCTGTGCTTTCGTGTCTCTTTGTAGCTTTACTTATTTAAAGCTATGTACTCGCACTTTCATTAAGTCTCTTTGTAGCTTTACTTATTTAAAGCTATGTACTTGCACTTTCATATGTCTCTTTGTAGCTTTACTTATTTAAAGCTAATGTACTTGCACTTACTTCTTGTTGTCTGGAGTTTGTACCTTCACAGTTGAAAGCATTTAATTGTAAGTTGCTTTGGATAAAAGCGTCAGCTAAATGACATGCAATGTAATGTAACATGAATAATATGGACAATAAAAGAAAAGATACAAAATTAAAATTAAAAATAAAAATGTACTAAGGGACGTAGCATGAGACGCTTGCAGTAGCAGGGCAATTATTGTACATAAGGTGAGAGTGTGTGTCATGGTGGTAGTGCAAATAAGTCCAATAGTGCAAGGATAAAGGATAAAGGGAGGGGTTGTGCATATGGGCTAATATAGCAAGTAAAGAGTGTAAACGGTGTAAGCAGTAAACATTACCTCCAATATGAAGCACCTGTCATCCTTTTCAAATCGAACCTTTTAAAGGAAATGTATTATTATTATTAATATATTTTAATATATTGATAATAATAATACATTTTTTCAGCCATCATCATGCTTACCTCATGTTCCCTCTTTCTGACCTTCGGGACCCTGTATATTGGCTGCAGTGAAGCTTGGTTCCAGTCACTACAGGAGGCACAGAGGTTCCAGTCACTGCTTCACATGCTTTGAGGTGCAAAAGAACGTTGTCTCTCCTCACATAGAATTTCCAACAATGACAACAGTGATAGTGTCCACTGGCTACACAGCCGACACTGCACTTATATATAGTAAAACCTGTAAAACAATAGAAAATGTTGATTAGATAAACTTTCAAAACGTTGAATTACTTTTAACCCTTGTGCCTTGTGCCTCTATTTTTTCTTCTAGCATTCTCCAGAAACAAATTGTACCCCCAGGGTTTAGTTGCGTTGTCATTTTAATTCTCTTTTTAACTTCCTTTGTGACTCCGTTACATGTCCTAGAGAATAGGAGTGTTCCTCCATTTTTAACAAGCTTTCAAATCTGACTGTAGTCGCTGAGTAATCTTCTCCCCCTCCCTCCCTTGCATTCGTCATGGTGCAACTGACTGAAAAGCGCAAAATGCGGAGGTGTGTCCCTCTTTGGCTGATGTATTTTAAAAATGGAGGCGCTACATGGTAGAATACATTAGTGTGACTTGCTCGTATGTATTCTGAATGATTGTGAATGGCAGATTCTACGCTCACGAGAATACTTTGATTAGTTGGTGGAAGTAATTACACATGCATGAGCACATATTTGTGAAAGAACAAAGGGGGTTTTGCTACGAAACAACTCGTAAAATTACACAATGGAGCTTTAAGTAATGTGTTCTAGGTCTTACATAATTTTAAACACATCTTTATTTTCTACATCCATGCAACGCTACCTCTAATGCTTATGGACCTTTTTCACAGCAGACATGTTTACTTGTCATAGTAGGAAAAGCACAGCTGAAATTGATAACCTTAACAATGGCTCAATTCCATCAAGTGTCCCAGTGAGATATTTCAGTGAGTCAGCATGCACAATACCAGGGCCTCTGCTAAGTGGAATGCAGCCATCATTAATGGTTTTGAATACACCTGTGCTTTTCCTTCTATGACATGTCAACATGTCTGCCGTGAAAAAGGTCTATTGAAATGTGTTTTTAATTCCGTGGTGTTGTAGCTCTCTTTTGATAGTCCAAATATAGTTTGCTGTATACAGTATGTACAGATTATTATTACTCTGTTTTCTTTTATTCAATTTGAATACATGTTTTAACTTTACAACTACTATTGTGACACAGGATTTTGTTGTACTTTAATGTGTAGGTCTTACATTTCATTCATTGTTCACCACAGTCACGAGGCGATACCAAAATATATTTGTAGTCAGTTATTTCAATAAAACATGAGATATTTAATATCACATTGTATGTTTTCAAAAAAAAAATACATGCATGTTTAACGGTGTTCCGCTTGTGGCCCTGTAAATGGGGGACCAGCTTACAGAAGTCTCCCTTCTTCGCACAAAGGGGACACTAGTACTGTGAGTCAGACGTCAGTACCAACTAGGGCTCAGTGTGCTCTGGCAGGACAGACTGAAGAGAAGAGGAAGAAATGATATATGCAACACAATGTTAGTAAAAGAAGCTTTAACTTTCGAATGTAGCCATTTCTCAATAACTCAAATTACATGAAAGTGAATGTCACTTTGTAGTGTTTCTGTAACTCTGTCACTTTTTAATTAATAAAAAATATCATGCGAAGTACCTCACTCAAACACACACACACACACACACACACTACGTTAGCATACATGTGCTGACACATCTAATTTAAGCTAACGTTAGCATACTTTTAACACACCCTTTTAACTATAAGCAATCGTCAACCTGAAATCAATTGCTGTAGGTAGTAGCCTAACAAACCATAACGGGCTAAATAACTCCATATTGCTATTATCAGTAACTTACCAGGTGCTTCCCGGGAATTGTTGCTGCCATAGCCGTACCTTATTGTCTGAAAGTCGGAAGTTGCGTGCCACCGGGGGCGTGGCGTGAGGGGGCGCGGCGTGAGCAGGGGGGCGTGGCATGAGCGGTTGCAAGCTGCAGTTGGACCCTTCTCTAGTCCACAGACTCTGGGCAAAAATCTTCCGATGACGCAAAAATCGTCGTTTTACGTCATCGGAAGATTTTTTACCAGACCCACAATACAGAGATCTCTCGTCTCAGGGGGACATGAGGGAGGGACGCACGGTCATTCAAAAATACTACCGTGTTTCTACTGATACAAAGCTTAATGCTAAATCGGTGAAGTATCCCTTTAACAATACTTTTTTCGATACCATATGTTTTAAAATCCATTTCAACATCAACAAAAATACATTAAACACAAAACCTTTATTTTCCACCTTAATTGTGAATCAAAACAGTTATCAAAATAAAAATTCTGGTAACACTGCTCACTCAGAGTAACATTAATAAAACTGGTTGTGCTTTTGGATAGGGGTGCAGAGCTGCATATTTTACGTATAATTGTACATGAATATGAAGAGCACAGACACGGTTTTACAGGCAAAACGCAATACAGTCGCTGCTTCCTAAAACAGGAAGGATATCTGACCATAATTACACTTGTGCTTTCCATAAACTGTTGTTGCTTTAGCCTATTATTTCAGTTGCAACCCTGGCAGTGGTAAGCGATCATGAGAGCAAATAAAAAATATAAAAACATAATTCAAACCAATATGCGCATTGGCAACGCACGGCTCAAGAAGCCGACAAATAGCCTACACGTAATTTCCTCTGCTGAAAATCTTGCTGAAAATCTTTCATAACAGTACCCATCAGGGAATGTTAAAGGGGTTGTCGGTCTCTCCGCGCACCAAGCTCCACCGGATCTTCTAAGAACGGTGACGCCGTTATCAATCGAGTATTGATTGGCCAGTACACCGGTTCATCTCTAATCTCCAACAGTAGCTTTTCCCAAGCAGGTTAGGTGTACAGCATAAGTTACCATGGTGATTTAACCCGGTAACAAGTGATCCACCGTTGTGATACACAAAACCCTGGACCCTGAACCTGAAGTTACCTCGTTACCGCCAAATCTTGCTTCGTAGTACAGGCCTCTGGAGAACCTTGTGGTGCATTCAAAGTTATTGTAAAATACCCTTTTCTCATCTGTTTTTCTCTTTTAACAGAAATTTACTGGTGAAAGTTATTATTGTTAAAAGTTATTATTACATTTTTAATAATCATTTAAATTCCTCCCTTTTTTGTGCTGATTCAAAAATGTACCCGATCCGTCAGTTCTGTTATCCGCTGCACCCCTTTGAGAGGGATGGGAAATTAAATTGCAAGCCATAATCTCATTGTTTAATTATTAAATTGTGTGGTATAGTTACATAACAAATTAATTGCCCCAAATATAGGCAATTTAAAACATGGCAACTGTATTGTCAATTTCGGCAACCATAAGCTGATGCCTGGTTGCTAAGCCAGCAACCACTTAAAAAAGTTAGCGTTGAGCCCTGAGTGAACATCAGGCTCAAAATCTTATCGCCCCTTACTTGAGCCTATATTCGTCCTCTGAGGAGCCTGAAAGGGGCTGTACTCAAAATACTGAAAAAAACAGCAGGGGTTGCCTCCACTCAGCTCTCACTAACTGTTCCTCAATATATGAAATCCCAATGTTTTTTCACGGCCACATGCATGTGCGGCCGGAGCGGCTATCAAAATAAAGAACAGAGAAGCTCAGATTATAACACACACAGAGGGAGTGTGACTGCACTCTCTGCACAGGACGCCATTACTCTACTATATTTTTACATAGCAAATGTTTGTTTGCTGCTTCTAAATGTTGACGATGTTCTTAGCACATTTCATGGAAATCTGACCATTATATTTGGACATTTCTTGTATAGAAGTGGACATTTTAATCTTTTTTTCCTTCTTTTTTATAATGTTTTTTTTGATTCCACAGGAAATGTTACAATTAACATAAAGGGCTTATTTTTTATATTTTCACCCCAACCCCAATTCCCACATAGAGTTTGCAAGTATAACAGTGGGAATTATTTGTACACTCACAAATGTCTGTAACACATAATGCAATTAGATGAATATGTGGGCCAACTGTACGCACATATGTACATGTCTATACAGGAACATATACAGACGAATTGAGAAATAAAATATAAATAAATGAAAGAAAAAGGAAGAAAAAAATTAAAGGAAAATTAAACTAGAAATCTCTCATGTTGTTAAAGCACAGCGGCAGTGGCACACCAACAAGGATGCAAATCAGTGGCACTATAGATTATATATCATTTGAATTTATTTGAAGTTTACTTAGGAGAAATTCATTCTGTAGTGAACTTAACTTAGTAATGTAATTAACCATGGGCCCCCAAACATATTTGAATTTTGGAGCAGATTGGAATAACTATACGTAATTTGAAGGCAGTCTGGACAGTAGTACCATCTTCCACTGGCCCAACTGATGTTAAAAAAGATATTGTTAAGAAATATTGATTGAACATTATCATATCTGACTAATAATGCACATTTCCTACACAGTCTTGTCAACCTGATGTTTCTCCTCTTTAACTCCAGCGGAGACTTTCGAGCCTTGCAGTCACCCAGGAACACCTACCTATGGGATCCCCAGCTCCAACAAGCTCCACTTCCAGGCTGGAGAGAACCTCTACTACTCCTGTCTGATTGGCCATCAGCTGCTGGGTGAGCCTGTTCTCCACTGTGTCCCTGGACACCCATCACACTGGAGTGGGCTGCCACCTGTCTGCAAAGGTAAGGTACTGCAGCCTGATTTATTTACTACATTGTCAGGTCAACTTCAGTTATACACAAGGCCAAGGTCCTTAAAAACCTACTTCTTAAAAAATCTATGAAATCCTAAATAATTAATAGAAATGACATATACATAAATGTTGCAATTAGTAACCACTGCTAAATACTTGATGTTGAAATTAGAAAACCATTGAATTTATGTCAAAGACATAATTATCTTAGGAGTTAAATTGAAACCTAGTCTTTCATTGCCAGTCCTACCTCCACAGCGCTGTGCAGTAAGTCCATAGCAATCCCACCAATTGGTCCCAAAACTTCCCAGTTAGAGGAAATGCCGTAAACTTATTCTTTGTAAATCTTTACAGTAATTTCCCGAAAGAACTAAGCATGTTTTTAGGCTTTTTTAGGCTTTATTTCAGGCTTTATTGTGGAAATGTACTTCCGTTGATCTGGACTACGACTATCCAAACTGATGGTTTTGGGAAAAATGTGACCACCTGCAGTTGCATCTGCAATATCATAACTGTTTTTAACTTTTTAACCATGCAATGAATGCCATTAGCGCCACCGCAAACCCACGCCCGTGTTGGTGTAAACTGGAAGACCCTGGTGTGTTTCTATTTGTCTGTAGTTATTTCTGTCTTTGTGCTTCTGCACCCCTGAAATTCTCCTGTGGGGATCAATAAAGGCCTCTCTTATCTAGTAAAATATATTGTAAAATCATTAGACTTCAACATTCATAGATATTCACTTGCTCGTAAGATTCTTACTTTGCTTCGTTTCCTTGCTTTGCGTTAATAGAAACTAGAATACACTTTCAACATTGCCCTTTAACAAACACTTTTTAAATTAAACCTTTTACCCTAAAGTTACTGTTGTTAAAATTAACAAAAATGTAACATTTTGTAATACTGACTTGAGTTTCATGGTTTATTGTAATATTTTACATTTAATTGGTTCATTTGTATTATCTGTATTCTCATATGGTTTAATTGATTCATTTATTAATTTCATTATGCAGCACAGTCTTATTAGAAATGAGAATTAAAAACATGTCTAGTCTGTTGTCAATTCTAACACGTTTTAAATTCTAGAAGATTATGGGTGTGAACTGCATGGCCAGATTAACCAAGGGGGTAAGCGAGCATCCGCAAAGCGTACCTCCTATGGAGACATTTTGATGCTAACAAGCCATCACCTGCCGTTAGCAACACTGCCATTCATTTTGGCGTCACTTTGACAACGAATAACTTTACATCTGAAGCATTTAAAGACTGTATTTGTCCATTGTTTATTTCTAAAGAAACACAACAATGTATAAAAGGCTCCATTGCTTTGTATCTCATGTTATAGCTCCGTAACAGCCGTTTTTGCTCACGTCACATCTACGTCGTCATGCTCAGTTTGAGGCTGCACAGTAATGCTCAGCCATCACCGGAAAAGTGCTTCTAATAGACTTCACTGGTCTCCGTGGAAGTCTACGGTGTCGCTTTGTCCATTAGTTTTACTGTCTATGAGATTAACCTGCTAGGGGGCCCCGGAGTTCTAGGGTTCTAGGGCCATTGCCTGCTTTGGTCTTGGCTGAATGCGTTCAGAATGAACATTTCATCTTGGTGAGAGTCGGCTGTGTCTTTGTTCTCAGCTGTCCCCTCGCCCTGTCAGTTACACTCAGACTGTTGATGCACAACAGTGCACTTCTTGGTGTCAACTTTTTACAACAGCCCATTTAAAAAAAAAAATGTTTTATATGTCGTACTGCTTAGGCTGGGTAAACCCCACCCACTCTGCCGGCGATTTGATTTCGCCCTGCAGATCAGGCTGGAAACCTGCACGTTTAATTCTCCTGCTTCAGTTCACAATTTTGCGGAAACCAATCACAAACTGGCTTATCCACTTTTGCGCGCTATTGGCATGTTTAACACAATAGAGAAGCAACGGCAAGCAGCTTCTTGTTTACATTCAACCCCAAAGCGCAGCTACCCGTTGATGCCGCTGTCGCTACTACGTCACCGTCACTGTCACTGGTCTGATTGGTTGAAGGACTATCCAATTGCGTACAGAGTCATTTGAACTATGCCCGTTGTGCCTTAATGTGTGCTGGAAAGCTAAAACTAAAATAGCGTGAATCAAATCTGAAAAGCTTAAAATAATAAACAAAATATTATCCGTTCAGTTCATAAGTGGCATTAGTCAAAATATTTTTCTGGAACTATCTTGTGCACTCAGTGTTCAGACACTGTCTCAAAAATTTCATCATACACATGACTTAACATTCTAGTGCAGGCATTTGGTCATGTGACACCTTATTTAGTGACTCCACTAGAACTCCTTAACAGTTTGAAAGATAATTTATAAAACAAGAAACTAGCAAGGGTACAAGCGGCCAAAATGGGTTTCCTCAGGAGGGTGG